>BMAU01000006.1:17500-23283 GCA_019973935.1 Trichonephila clavipes | reverse complement strand
AGAGGCCAAGAAGAGAGCAAGAAAGGTCAAGAAGATTTGAAGAATTCTTTAGAAAAGAAAATCGACGCTGTTGAAGAAAAAAATCAGCAGTGTGGAAGAGAAAATAACAATGAAAGTTGAAGAAAAGATTGCAGTAGTTGAAGAAAGAATTAAAGAGCAAGTTGAGGAAAGAATTGAAGGAGTGGCTGAAAATTTTAGCCTTATATCACAGCGAGTAGAAGATCTGGAAAAGAAGCTTCTAGTTTGTGCGAATAAGAACGAAAGCAAGATTTTGCCTTCCTCTCCAGTACCTGTGTCAACCTCTCCGGTGCCTGTGACTGCCTCAACATTGTCAGTGAAACTGTCGACCTATGATGGAAAAACGAACTGGGAAGTATACACAACACAATTTTCTATAATTTCGGAAGCCAATAGATGGACTAAAGGGGTCAAAGCTTGTCAGCTAGCAGCATCTCTTAAAGGAGAAGCCGCCGAAATACTACAGACTCTTCCCGATACAGAGCGACTGAATTTGAACTCCCTGTATAATGCTCTGGATCTTCGGTTCAGCCAAAATACTCCAAGGACTACGCGCGCCTGAAAATGAAAACAAGACTCCAGAAAACCGGAGAAAGTTTGCAGGAGTATGCCTCTGAAGTAGAAAGGCTCGCCAACTTGGCTTTCTCCGACCACCCAGCAACTGTGCGAGAAGCAATCTCCTTACACTATTTCGTGGACGGCCTGAAGGATGGGGAAATACAGAAGGCTGTGAGAATGGCAAATGTGCAACATCTTAAATCTACCCTGTTATATGCCCTGAAATTGGAGGCCGCCACTCAAGCTAGTCGCCGAGACCGCCAATCTATCCGAGGAGCTAGGGTGACTGCAGATCATCCGCGTGAATCTCGATTGCTAAAAGAGATGGAGAAATTGAAAGAGGAAATGCAAACCGCAAAGGCTGGAATTTCTAACCAAGAGAAACGCAACTTCAAGTGCTGGGGATGTGGTAGAACGGGGCACCTGAGAAGAAACTGTCCTTGAGCAAGGGAAGTAAGAGAACACTGTTTCTTCTTCCAAACAGGAAAACTAATATATGGCGATCTCGCGGGGCGGAGGTTTCCAGATAATGAAAAGCCCCCATCACAAAATTCTTCAGATTACGGCAATAAATGATGGCGAAGAGGGACTTTACGTAATAGGACAATTTAATAACATTTCGTGCCGTATGGGTGTTGATACTGGAGCCAATGTGTCTATAATCAGAAAGGGTTTGGCGCAAAACTCAAAACTTAGTATTATCTGGACGCCGCCCTGCGTTTCCTTTGCAAACAGTGACAGGTGACCAGATTCAGGTCCATGGGAAAGCTAACGTCTCTCTAAGGTTTGGAAATATAGACTATCACCATATATAAGCAGATATCACCGATCCCTCTATTCTTGGACTAGATTTTCTGAAGAACAATAACTTTAAATTGGACTTTGAAAATAGCAATATGCATTCAAAATTTGGGGACATCACTCTTTTTGGTTTACAAACTCAATTTGAATCTAACCAGAAAAATTATTGCAAAACCAAACTCCTCTTTATCACCAAGAACTGAATGTATGTAATACCTGGTTTAGTAGCGGAAAATAAAAAAATCCTGATTCGGCCTCATTGATTATCCTAACCCAGGCAGTTTAAAAGCAGTGAGTACTGATAGCGCAAATCGGTGGTTGACCTCTCAAATTCAGTCATCCCAGTGAGTGTGGCTAACATTAGTGATAGGACCAGGACTATCCAGGAAGGAGATGTAATAGTGCTTGTGCTCCTGTCACTTGTGTAGACCGAAAATGCAATAGCCAAGACCATTTCTTCAGACGATCTAAATCAAAATTTACTACAAAACATTGACTTAGACAAGAAACAGAGATGCGCTAGGAAGAGCTGATTACAGAATTCCAAAGCGTATTTTCAAAAACATCTGAGGATTTTGGAAAAACAAGACTAACGAAACATCGAATCGATGCGGGAGAGCATCCTCCTACAAGCAGCACCCCGACGACTACCATTCGCTAAAAAGGAGAAATCCAAAAACTCATTGAGGACATGAAAATAATGATGTTATTGAGCCATCGTCGAGTCCCTTGGGCATCTCCCATCGTCTTGGTCAGGAAGAAAGATGGCTCAACCAGATTCTGTGGACTATCGTCGGTTGAATGATGTCACCAAGAAGGACAGCTATCCTCTGCTCAAGGGCAAATGACGCGCTGACACACTTGCCGGCACATGGTTTTCTACCTAGATCTCAAAAGCGGGTATTGCAGGTAGAACTCCGCCCTGACGATAAAGAGAAAACTGTTTTCACACACGGACAAGAACTGTGGTAATTTAAAGTTATGCCTTTCGGCTTGTGCTATGCACCTGCAACTTTCCAGCGCCTATGGAAATAGTCCTCGGAGGACTTTCGCACGAGGCCTGCCTGGTTTATCTCGATGACATTATCATCGTGGGGCGCTCCCTTCGAAGAACATGTGAAAAATATCAGACGTGTGCTGAAAAGCTGCAAAAAAGAAGCTAACCTGAAAATTAAGGCCATCCAAGTGCCACCTAGGTTCCGACGTGAAGTCACCTATCTCGGACACATCATTTCCCGGCGGAAGGTGTACGAACAGACCCGGATAAAATCTCAGCCCAGAAACACCGGAAACTCCCAACGAATATTCACCAGCCTGAGCTTTGGGGCTTTCTTATGCACGTATTACCGGAAATTCGTGAAAATTTTCAACGATCGCCAGACCACTGCGTAAACTGGCCGAGACAAAACAGAAAATTATCTGGATTTGGTTGTGGATTGTGAACAACCCCTTTAATAAGCTTAAGGACGCACTAACATCTGCTCCAATCCTGGCATATCCTGAAATTGGGAAACAATTTATTCTCGATACAGATGCAAGTCATGAGAGCATTGGGGCTGTATTGTCTCAAGACATAGATGGTCAGGAGCGTGGCATCGCCTATTTTTTTAGCTATTTTCCAAACCAGAAAGAAATTATTGTGTGCCCAGGAGGAGGAACTGCTCGCTATCGTAAAAGCCGTGGAACATTTTTCCACCCTTACCTCTAAGGTCTAAGGTTCCTGCTGCGAACAGATCATGCCTCATTGACCTGGCTACTGAATTTTAAAAATCCAGGCCAAATAGCTAGATGGATACAAATACTGCAGGAGTATGACGTGGAAATTTGCCACAGAAAAGGTACAGCACACGGAAATGCCGATGCCCTTTCGAGAAGACCCTGTCCTGATAGCTGCAAATACTGCTCGAGAATTGAAAAGAAATTTGGCATAAAAGATCAATAGTCCGCCAGAGTACAACGCCATCAACATTGGCATTTGACCCGGGGATTGATGAGAGCGTCCGAAAAAGATCAACTGGCTGATCCTGAAATAAAAAACCAATCATGGAATTCAAAGAGTCGTCTCGACGAAAGCCTAGATGGCAAGATATCGCCACTTTCCATCGTACAACGAAGCGTTATTGGGCTCTTTGGGACTCTCTCCATCTGAGAAATGGTGTTTTATATCGAAAATGGGAGTCTGACGACGGAAAAACTTTTCAGATGGCAATTAATACTCCCAAAGACAAGAATTTCAACAGTTCTAATAAGGAACTCCATGGCAGTCCAACTGAGGGTCATTTTGGTGTTATGAAGACCTTTACAAAAGTTCTTGAGCGCTTCTACTCGAGAAATGTGCGGAGTGACGTCGAAAAGTGTTGTCACGCATATGATCCCTGTGCTGCACGCAAGGTATCCAGAAAACGCACCAGTGGAAGACTGCGGCTGTATAATGGGAGCGCCTTTCAACGAATAGCTTTTGACATCCTAGGTCCACTTCGAGATCGTCAGATGACAACAACAGCATCCTGGTTGTCATGGATTACTTCGATAAGTGGCCGAAGCCTATCCTATTCCCGACCAAGAAGGCTTCAACTGTTGCAGAGGTTTTATTTCAACGCTGGATCCTCACGATTCGGGGTCCCTCTACAGCTGCACTCCGATCAAGGAGAAACTTTGATTCTGCAGTTTGCAAGAGGCTGTGAAAAATACTCGCCATTGACAAAACCCGGACAACAGCTTTACATCCTCGGTCTGACGTCATGGTAGAGAGGTTCAATCGGACCATCCTGAACAGCCTATCTCTCCTGGTATCCAGTAATCACTAGGACTGGGACAGAACTCCCTTTTTCCTGAAGCTTGCCTACAGGGGAGTGCCGTTCACGAGACCACCGGCTATTCCCCATCCCAGATGCTATTTTGGACATGATCTTCGTCTGCCTTGCAGATCTTCTGTCACCCGCCACCAGATGCACCCTTGGCGCCTGAGGAGCGGCGGCTATCGGAAACGCCAGGCACGGTTGGAGGAAATGCATCATCTGGCTGAAAGAATCTTCCATCGACATGGCTTCCGAGAAGATGAAGACCCGGATACGACGCAAGAGAGCAACTGGTTACGACTTTCACGAAAGGCGACAAAGTGTGGTTATGGAATCCGAAACGTTGCAAAGGACTCTCTCCGGGCTACAGAGGAACTGTGGAAGGTCCTTATTGACAGTTCTGAAAGACTGAATGACGTTGTGGTGGTGATAAAGAAATCACCACACTCAAAAAACCGAAGGTAATACATTACAATAGGCTAGCCCCCTTATCTTGACCAAAATGAATAAGATCCTTAAGTTCAGACCATGGTCATTAATTATTTTGTAAATAATGTAAATTATTTCTCTCGTTTCTAATTCCTTAGTTCGAATTTATGTTTACATCTCTTCGTGTGCTTTTAATTTATTTGTATTGTATTTGCTGTGGAATACATTTTGTTACTTTATATGTGATAATTATGTGAGTAGTTTGCATGTAAATAGATGCCTCTTTTACTCAAAGATTGTACTGCCCGGGACGAGCGCCTTTGAGGAAAGGGCAGTGTTACGAATTTTGTGTGAATAGTGTAAATAATTTGTATTTAAGTGTTTAATGCATTTATATTACTCTATGTTATATTTATTTCATGTTAAATCAAAAATTGTACTATTCACAAGCAATGCCGCCCCTTATGTTATAATGGTGATTCAATGAGAACTTGGCGAAATCTTGGTGATAAAACCAAGTTGGCATCATTTTTGAGACAAAGTTGGCGAGTTTGGAACCCTCTGAATCTTCTAAAAAGTAGTAGATCTTCTCTTTTCCACTAGTGTCACGTTCAATGACACGAGCGGTTGTATTTGTAGTTTCTTTCGCGTATATAAAGGATGCTCTCGCCGGTACGAAGAGGAGTCAAGATTAAACCAGCGAGTAGTGAAGATTGTCTTGACTAGCAATTAGCTGGGCTGTGCTTGTGAATAATCTTTACTTACGTGTATTTTAAAAACTGTTTTTCTTTGTGATTAAGCTTTTGCATAAAATCCTCGAACCCTCGAATCTACGTAACAATATATTTATTAAAATCAAGTTTCTGCTAAGTAATAAATTAAAGAAAATTACACAGATAGCTATTGAAACGATTGCTTTTTGAACGTTTTATTAAACATATAAATACATAAGTAAAACAGTATGGGGAAAGCCTATATATATATATATATATATATATATATATATATATATATATATATATACCTGTATATATTTATATGTACTGAAAAAAACATTAAAAAAGCTGATCTGATAAAAACATTTTGATGTTTCATTTTACTTTTAACCTTCTTTATTCCAGTAAAAATATTAATATTTAAAAGTAGCTTAATGCGAAATTGAAATTTCTTCCTCTTCAG
>BMAU01000006.1:0-12500 GCA_019973935.1 Trichonephila clavipes | reverse complement strand
ATACTAAAAAAACCCATATATTTAACAAAATTAAGTTTATTAGAGTACAGTTTATTTACATAGATACGTATATACATTATATAACTGGTGCCCACGACTTCGTCTGCGCAGGATTAGTCCTTCGAGTAGCTTTATTTTCTTTCCGTTCTCTCTATCCTTATACCGAAATTCATAAAATTGGTTCTACGGTTTAGCCGTGAAGGCGTAACAGACAGGTTACTTTTTTGAGAGACCCTTGTTCCATGTTGTGTAATGTATGTAAACTGAAACCAAGTATTTTTGATGATCTCACTGATAGGTATTATAAATCCTATATTTTGTGTTGATAGATGTACGGCTGTATATGATGATTGATAGTAATGCAAAAAGTTATGCAGGTAGCTATTGCAATATACTCTATTTTTCGTTCAGCATAAACATGCAGATTTTGCTATTCAGAAACCCTTTGAGCAAGCCACGTAGAGCTGTCCGTGAGAAAACACGGCGAGTCCAAATGTATGCCTGCTACCTTTTAAGGTTTGGCCTTGCGATTTGTTGATAGTCATTGAAAATGCAACTTTTAATGGGAACTGCAGGCGTTTAAAATTAAATGGTAAGTTATTGGGTATGATTGGGATGCGTGGTATAAGAATATTGTCTCCCTTGGCCTCCAGTTAAGATTGTGGCTATTCCCCCCCCAAACAACACATGCCTGCAGATTCCTCTTTCCATTTAAGAGCACCGCAAAATCTGCATTCTTTATTCATCGCTTCTATTTTTATAAGCTTGTGGCTTTCGTAATCAAGAGAGTTTCGTCATACTCGAATGCAGCTTTATCGAATACCCCCCCGTGTTTTTGTGAATATTGACGTCGCTGTGAAGGTCTCCACGGACCTCACTTTGAGAACAGAATAAATAGGAGTCATGAAAGAACCAGTAGCCATTTTTATAAACAACTTTCTTTATTTGGTTATCTTATCCAAATAGAATCAAAGACTTATTGACAAGTTTTCTAACTAGTATTATGAGGTTTTAAAGATAATATCCTTTAAATTAACTTAATTAATGATCAAATTAATTAACAATTAAATAACGATCACGCAGAGATTACCACGAAAAAGAGATCCCAGAATTATATTTAATAATGTTCCTATTGAACATTTATCTTTAATCTCACTCTTAAAACTTTAATGAGACTTTAATGATAAATCAATAATTACCAACGGAAACTCAACTCCTCTTGAGAGTAAATTATCTCCAACAAGAAATCTTCAATTTAATTCACTATATCTTTCTGCTTCAATCTCTATCTCCTATTGCTCTAACTTTACTATTTCGTTTGACGTAAATACTTTATCTAATCTGCATAACAAGGAAATCCTGTCCGCTTTTTGGAGTTGATTGGAAATAGGTAGGGAATTAAATTTCCTAAAAGTCGACTCAGGAGGTTAGTGATAAAGTTCCGTATAGATTTGTCACAGCTGTTGTGCCCTTTCAGCAACAGCACGTTTGCGAGATTCAACTGCTTCAATGGTTTCTGTATCTCTCTGAGACGCCATGTAAGTTGCATGCTGAAGACGCCGAGCTTGGGACTGTTCGGGTGTCTCAGCAGCCCGTTGAGATGCCAGATATTCTGCCCTTCGTCGACGCCGAGCTTGGGACCGCTCTGGTTTCTCAGCAGCTCTGTGAGCTGCATCACGCTCCGCCTGTTCAAGCCTTCGCAGTTCGGCTTGCGGAAACGTTTCGTTAAATCTAGCTACTTTCATAGCTCTATCTGAATTAGAGCGTTGGGAAAGATTAGACTTACGCTTTCGCGGCATAATTCTTAGTAGGTGCTTTTTTTTTACACTTCAAAAATACAGTACGGCAGTTATAATTTTTTAAAAATGCAATGCCTGCCTATTCAGTTAAAACTATAGCGTTATAATTAACTGCAAACCACAAACAAAGTTGCAAATTTTTCCAAATGATGTAGTGTAGTGGGAAAGACTTAACTTATCTAATTTAAATACCAGAAGCGATAAAAGTAAGTTTTATTCTGAAATAAAAAATAGTGATTACAAAGCAAAAATTAGAATCGAGCACGCAGTGGTGCCTGGCGTAGACAAAACAGAGGGGAATGTTTTACTTCTTACATGAAAGATAGAAATAAGTTGACGTGGCACTCTAGAAAAGCTTGCAGATGGCAGAATTTTTCCTACTAACAACCTCTCCCTTAAAAACTTAATTTTTATTCTGAAATAAAAAAAAAGGCATTATTCTGATCACAGGAATTAATTAGAAGCGAGCTCCTTGCGTAGCCAAAACAAAAGAGTTTTTCACAAACAAAAGATAGATGTATGCTGACGTGGGCTTTTTTTTGCAGCGCACGCTAGAATTGCTTTAGCAGATGGCAGAATTTTTTCCTACTTACTTGACAAATATCGTTATATTTTGGACACCTTTCACAAATCTTTATAAATTATAGTCTATGCTGTAAATTATAGCCTATGTACTATTCTGATGTATAAGCTATATTACTGTAAAGTTTCATTAAAATCCATTCAGTTGTTTTTGCGTGAAAGACCCACAAAGATATTCACAAACTTTCGCATTTATAATATATATTAGATATATATGAAGATATATATATATGAAGATATATATATATATATATATATATATATATATATATATATATATATATATATATGTATGTATGATGGAGTAAAAATTGGTTCGATCTTTTCTTACCTGACTTGTTGTTACTTAACTCGATTTGGAAACGCCATCTCTTGCTGCACCTAGAAGTAGTTACTTATTTCTTAATAATTGAATTGGTCTGAAAAAGAAATAGTATCTTTACAGCAATAAAGACGACCACACCCGAACGAGTTTGAACTAGAAGTGTTTATTTACGCTAACGAATATTACAACGGAATGCGCAGAGCGCCATCTGTGGACTGTAAGATTAAACATACCGCCCCCCTTGAAAAATGGAGGGCTTCAAAATTAAAGAATTAACTTAAACACTAAAATGTTAAACATGCTAATGAATTAGGTATAAGAATTAACATACAAATTGACAATAAAGTACACTTCTAAATTAATGAAATTAAGCAATGAGATTTACAGAAGTATAGATGACCTCAAAAAATGCTGAAAGAAAAAATTAGGTATTATTCTCAAATGTTCAAGTGTTTATAGGAACTGGACACAGTTTAGCAATTGGTCTCACAAGTTCACTAGTTTGAATTTTTACCTTAACCACACGAACCTTACCGTCCTTACCGGGGAACGTTTCCGTGACTTTCCCTAATTTCCACTGTAGTGGGGGTGAGTTGTTGTGTTTGATTAAGACAAGATCTCCGATGTCAAGGTTCTTTCGAACGATGCGCCATTTTGATCTTGACTGCAGCAATGTCAAATACTCTGAAGACCATCTATTCAAAAATGTTGGGTCATTCTTGTGAGCAATCGCCAACGGTCGCAGTGGCGAAGGTCATCTGGAACTGTAGGTTGCGGGATAGCTGTTAATGCCTTTCCTATCAGAAAATGTCCTGGTGTGAGAACACAAGGATCATTTGACTGCTATATAATACACATAGTGGCCTGGGAGTTGAGGCATGCCTCAATTTGGCTTGATTACGTGGATAGTTCTTCGAAGGTGAGACTGGTGACTCCAACAACTCTGTTCAAATGAAACTTAAAAAAGATTTCACTGTAGCCTCCCAAATGCCTCCGAAGTGGGGAGCAGATGGAGGATTAAAGTGAAAGGTGATGTTGTCAGTTACCAGGAATTGATGAACGGCATCTTCTTTCATCAACTGGCGGAACTCCTTTCTGAGATCTCTGCTAGCTCCATAGAAATTGGTTCCTGATCGCAGAAGATCTCTGATGGTTTTACCTCTGCGAGCCACGAATCTTTTAAACAAGCGATAAATGCTTTTGATGTTAAGTCGCTAACGACTTCTAGATGAACCGCCTTCGTTGCTAAGCAGACGAAGAAGCAGATGTAGCACTTAGTATTCCGACTTCCTCTTCCCTTGGAGCTTCGTATCAAGAACGGGCCGGCGAAGTCAACACCAGTTCGTTGGAATACAGAAGAGGGGCAAACTCTGGATTCTGGAAGAGAGAGAGAGAGATAATCAGAGATAAAAAAATTAAGTTCACAACATGGTCGGTTTTAGGAAGCAAGATGGGATGCTTCTGCGAGTCTGCAAGTATTGAATTTTTCAGTCTACCACCGACACGTATTATTCCGGAATCATCGTGAGAACGGAGTCAAGGGTATATAGCTTGTTGGTTGACGGATTGATTGAATATTAACGTCGCACTGTTCAGCTACACGAGGGCTTTTTGGCGACGGACCACGTAATTTTGAACCATGGTCATGATGGACGACACACCTGAGCTACAGCACCCCCCTCCTAACTACCACACACACCAACGGGAGGGACGTTTCAGCTCTCGACAGATTTAACGTGCATCGCTGCCCTACACGGCGGGTCTTTGGTGGTACTGGGCTCGAACCCGTGACAAAACAAGCCACAGTCCGATACCTATACCACTCGGCTACCGCGGCCTATGTTGGTTGACGGAAGCTGCTTACCCTGCTGAAAGATAGGGAGACTTCCATCGAAAAATGATCACGCTGGATAAACTTAACAATGCCTTTCTCGGCTTCGCTCAATTCTGCCGTTGTTAAAAAGGACTTTCTTCTTTTACGCAGAAAGAGAACAGTTCTTCACAAATCTTAAGCAATAAGCAACAACTCTTTTCAACTTGTTCCAAGACGAATTTTTGAAAGAACTCAGCCTTGAAAGTCGCATCAACCACGTTCAGCATAATCAGCTTGGATGTTCTTTGCTTCGGCAGACATGTGTTCTTGTAATTGTAGATTATCTTCAAACTCTCCAATCGGAAAAGTAGAACTTCTTAACCAATCGGGTCCATTGAACCACAAGTTGCAATCTTTCTAGTTTAGATGGGGTATCCCTCTCGTACCACAGTCAGCAAGACCACTCACAAAGTTCCAGTGTACGTTGAGGGGTCAGCTCTTGAATTTGTGCCACTCGATTGGCTACGAACGATTGCCATCTTCTCGGATCGGACTTCAAGCATGCCAGTGTGATCTTGGAATCAGACCACGCAAAGGTCTCGAGATTGACACGGTTAGAGTTGAAGGTGCAGTTTGTAACAAATTGGCAAGAAGTAGAGACAGAACAAAAAGCTCTAGTCGATGTAGAGACTGAGGTTTTACTGGAGAGACACGTGTCTCAGAAGTTAGCAGTCTAGATACTACGGTTTGGGGTTGCATCCTTGGAGAACGAATGTATAACTGCACAGTAGGCCTTTTCTGAAGAGTCACAGAACCCGTGTACTTATACGTCTATAGCCTGTGGATTGAGAATGCAGCGTGGGATCTTGATATTTGTAAGTAGAGGAAGCTGTTCTTGAAAAATGTTCTCCATTGTCTTGCTAGAGAATCTGGTAGCTCTTCTCTCGTCCCAGCTTCGATGGTGACTCCATAGCTCTTGGAGGAAGATTTTAGAAATGACAACTGATGGTGCCAAACCAGCCCAAGGGGTCAAAGATTTTGGCGACTTCGAGAAAGTACCTTTGCGTTTAGTCCACACATCAGTCTCGTTCACGGTGATGGTAAAGGTAAACTTGTCAACATCTGAAGCCCAAGCTATTCCCCAAGATCTTGACAGGTTGGTCATCCTTGATCGTGTGTTTGGAATCAACTGCGCTTTAATTCTTTTGGAATGGTTGCCAATACGTCAGGATCGTTGACACCCATTTGCGCAGAGAAAATCCTCCTCTTTTCATCATCTCCTGCAGCTCTGACACTAGCTGAATGTCTCCCTTCTTTGTCGCACTTCCACTCAGCAAGTCATCAACGTAAAAATGACCAAGCGTAGCTCTTGAAGCGGCCTGGATAATTTTTCTGTTCGTCAATGGGCAAAGCTGTCGTAAGGTTCTCGTAGAGAGGAATGGTGCTGAGGACGTACCATACGTAACAGTTGTTAGGCGATATTCCCTTATAGGTTCGGTTGGAGAATCCCTCCAGAGAATTCTTTGCCAGTCTACGTCTTCCTCGTGAACTTTAATCTGGCGAAACATCTTTTCAACATCAGCGCAAATGGCTACACTGAAAATTCGAAACTGGATAAGAATAGGGAAAAGTTCTGGCTGCACACTTTTCCCAAACTATAAGCAGATCGTTGAGAGAGAGTCCAGAAGAAGTTTTACTGGAGGCGTCAAAAACAACGTTAACTTTTGTTGTACAGCTGGTGTCCTAACAACTTCATGGTGAGGAAGGTATAAACTTTTATGTTATTAATTTCAGAGTCCGAACAAGAGTTCCATGTGTTTTAGATCAAGGTATTCCTTTATGAAATTTCGATACAGCTTGTATTTGTCAGGATTAGAAATGAGATGGCGTTCCACGCTGATTAGCCTACGAATTGTATTTTTGTTTTGAATTACCCAATCATGTCGGAGGAGTGTGAATATGGCAACACTTTACTGTGTATCTGCCATTCTCATCCTAGAATGTGTCTTTACGAAATGATCTTCACAAGCCTCTTCTAATGAAGTTAAGGGTTTGGCACAGAATCTAATTCCCAGAATTTATTGATTAGCTGATCCGATACTAACTGAATATGATTGACATGGAAAGAATTTTGACCACTAGAATTTGCCTTGCCTCAATTATCCAACCCAATTCTGAATGAATGGTAAATGGCTTATCCTTACCCAAAGATAACGTTTGACCCTTTAGCAATGGCAAAGTAAGGTCAACACCAAGTAGCACATCAATTGGACTACTTACTCTTGTAAAATGCTGGATCAGCCAGAGAAATATCCCCAAATAATTCACGCATTGAGGAATCTAAATCGATGTGGGATCATGCTTACAATTTTGTTGATCACATAGACGGACGCATGAAAAGAATTTTGAGATGAAAAATGTGAGGTAATTGAATCTCAGCAAGCCCATTTAGACACGTATCGGATGCGCCCAAACATGATATACGCATTATTGGACTTTTTTTTTTTTCAAGCCTAGCCTTTCAATACATTCATTTGTAATAAGTGAAGCCTGGCTTCCGCTATCCAGAAGACATCTACAGGTCTGATAATTACCCAAATATCTCTTACCTGAATTAGAGCTGTGCAAAAAGAAGAATTTGAACATCTGGGTTCACATCAGAAATACACGATGTAACATCCACAACTCTAGAATTTTCGCTTGGTTCACTAGTACTTGAAATAGGGACAGGCGAAACACAGGAGCGTTGACAGAAAGTTCTCTAGAATTTAACACATTTACAGCGCCCTGTCTTCCTTAGCACTAACATTTTCAATATGAAGTAAACTGTGGTGGGGTTTCTTGCACTTTTTACATCTAAACTTGCTTTTGCAAGTTTTCACACTGTGAAACTGAGTTAAACAGTTAAAGCAAACATTATTCGTTTTATCGAAATCTGAACGGCCTTGAACTGACAATTTTAAGAATGTATCACATCTCGACAATGTATGATCTACATTACATAAAGGACATTGTGACTGGGCGTTGGACGCGACCAGAGTCACCTTCCTTTGAACATTTCTCTTAGTAGTTGAATTCGTAATGGATCTCGCTTGTGTGTTGCAAGGAATTGCAACAATTCGTCTAACCTGGGATGACATCTGTTGAAAAGGTTCTCAAACCAAGTTCTGGAATTCGGATCGAGCTTAAACAATATCATATGCATTAAGAGTGTATCTGAAGTTGGGTCAACCTGCATGACTAAGGGACTCCAACATCCTTACAAATTCCTTAGTGGAATCTATCAGATTTAGAATTTGTGTGGATCAGTGCTTCTCAAACTTTCAATACTGGCGCCCCCTTTTCAATCACAATTTTTATCGCGCCCCCTTATACATTAATAATGTACTGAATGCAATAATAATGCACTTTACGATAAAGCAACAATATTTATTATAAACCGTACAAATTCATGACATAAGTATTAAATTTTGTATATGGTATGTTACTTTTAAGCAAAAAAAAAAGTTAAGTAATAGGATAATTACTAAGTTATTTTTCCTTTCTCTGATTTTTTAAATTGGAACATATTACAAAAAATGCGGTGGTTGCTTAGAAGACAAAATATAGATATCAGCTAAATATAAAAAAATGAACTCAGAGGGTCAATTTCTTATCTTAAAACTCCTTTCAAAAAACTTTGCTCTGTAAGACAAGCCCATGGAAGTAGCTAATAATTATTAAACTTGTTCTTAATTTAGTATTAATTAATTAGTCATAAAATACTCTGTGCACCACTCATACATTAAAAGCAATGTTTCTCAAACTTTCAATACTGGCGACCCACTTTTCAATCATAATTTTTGTCGTCGTCCCCCTGTACAACAATAATGTATTTACTGCAATAAAATGCACTTTGAGAGAGAGACGCTAAAGTTATAATACGATCTTAATTATAAAAACCGTACAAATTAATACGATAAGTATATTAAATTTTGTGTATATGTAACTTTTAAGTAATATATATATTTTAAGAAAATTACTTAAAATATATATTATTTACTTAATATTATGTTTATTTCCTTTCAGCATTCATTTCTCTAAAATGTCATTAAATAGTCTAGTCAATGTCGCTCTCTATCATATCAGATCTGGCATTATAGGGTACGTTTGCATGTAGTCTGGGCAACCTATCGGACGTCTGCGCAAAAGATTTATTTCCCCTTCAGTAAGTTTTGGTCATTTCTCAAATCTAGTACAAATGTCATTAATTGAAAAATAGTCTAGTCAATATCATACTCTTTTTAGTCTATCATAATAAAAGAATCAACATCATCTGGCATTAAATAGGCGATCTTCTCAAATGGCGTTATGAGTCCAACCTATCGGACGCCCGCGCAAAACATGTAAAATGTAAATGATGGGGAAAAAATCTAGCTAATGCTTTTTTTTTAATTTCCACGTTAATTGTAATTCACGTTAAAACTTATCATAATCTTTTTAAGTCAAGAAAACATGTGAAAAAAAGAATTGTTTTTAAAAAATACTAATTTGATTTTTAAAATCATTTAGCTATGTTGGAACATGTGAAAGTTGTTTTTAAAAACATTTTAAAAAAGTATTTTCTGGATGAGGACAGCTTGGTAGCAAGTTACATGGATTAGGGATCTATTTCAAAGATACTCCAGAAGTGGTCTCAACTTCCGAAGAAGAAATCTTCATAGATTTCACATCCAGTGAAAAAATTTTGTAAATAAATCGCTCTTTTGAATTTTGGGTAGATGTGGATGAGGAATTATCTGTACTGTAAACAAAAAGCACTTCATACTATTACCATTTCATTTTCCTACCTTTCAAAACCGGATTTTCTGCAGTGGATGCCTTGAAGACAAAATATAGATATCAGCTAAATTTAGAAAAATAACTCTTGAAGTGTCAATTTCTGATATATTAAACCTTCCTTTGAAAAACTTTCCTCTACAAGACAAGCCCGTGGAAGTCCTAATTATTAAACTTGTTCTTAATTTAGTAATAAGATTGATTGATTGAATATTAACGTCGCACTGTTCAGCTGCACGAGGGCTTTTGACGACGGACCGTACTTTAAACCATGGTCAAGTGGCGTGGATGACACCTGAGCTGGCACCCTCTCCTAACTACCACACCACACCAACGGGGAAAAACGTTTCAACTCTCAACAGATTTAACGTGCATCGCTGCCCTACACGGCGGGTCTTTAGTGGTACTGGGCTCGAACTCGTGACAAGGCAAGCCACGATCCGATACTACTCGGCTACAGCGGCCAAATTCAGCAATAAGAAAATTATTTATAAAATACCTTCTTCAGTACTGATACATCAAACGTATACTGGCTGAAACACCGACTCTTCGCACGAGTTCATTTTTAAAAAAAATAAAAACATTATTCTTGATATAATAGCTGAACTTTAAGGAGGTAAAACTGTGTGGCACGACATTTGTATACAAAAATGTAAAAAATGATTTTTTTTAGATAAATGCTATAATTGTAAATACTGTTTAAAAAGAACTGTAATTTTAAACCTCACACAATTAGCATTTAGAATTAATGTTAAATTATGAAAAAGAATATAAAATTCCGATGAAGAATAATTGTGTTACTTTTTAACATTTAAAGCGAGAAGACTTCAAAATGTTTTAACCCTGGAGCAGGCGCGTACTCGATACTAACATTAATGGTAGTGCGGGGGACTCAGTCACCCCAATCATTTTGTTTAGAATTATTTTACTGTACACGATACAAATCGGAATTCTAGTGAATATTTTAATTTATAGAAAGTATACTTACCTTCTTTCGAGGACTATTCAATTCTTTGATGATTTGAGAAAAAATCCAATAAAACTGAACTAAAATGATTCAAAGTACGAGACCATAATAAAGGACATAAATCAGACACTTTTCAATTATCCTACAGAAATGTTAAACCTATGAATTATTTTCCAAATATCGCAAAACTCAATTATTTACCAATTTCCTAAGCGAAGAAGCAAAGAGCCTTGCGCATAAAAGATGGGAGGGAACTAATATTGATAATAGCCATACCATAAGATTGAAGGTCAATCAAATGATTAGCAAACGTACTATGCAGCCTGGCTGAAAAGGCTGAATCATGACTTTGCCTTTCTTTTCTACAACTAATGTACAGTATTTCAATAATAATTACAGTGGTGAATTGTTTATCTTCTTAGAGAATTTTCTCAGGGTCTGGGTTTCGTTTATTCTTTTAACTGGAAAATAATATTTTATGTTAAAACGTAATAAAAAAAAATCTCTCATTGATCTACAGCAAAAATAAAACAAAATGGTTTTCTCTTTAATTTGGTTTTGGGATCAAAAATAGCTATTTGATGACGGAAAAAAGCCAGATAATAAACATAAATTATGCCAGTGTTGTTGTGTGTATTTTTTTTTATTATGGAAGAGAAAAGCATTTTGTTTACTTCTCTTTCCGGTTATTTTTTTAAAATCTTTAAATTTTCGATACGCTCGCCCCCTTGTAGGGTCATCACACGCCCAGGCGCGCCTTACTTTGGAAAACACTGGTGTGGATGATTCTCCACTCAAAGGGCGTTATGTTAATAAACTTTTTAATTAAGGAGGGACATAATTTCTCTTTTATTAAAATATCTATCCCTTTTATTAAAATATCTATCCTTTAGCAATTTCAAGCGTTTTCGAAATTATCATTGGTAATGGATAAAGAATTAATGATTTTTTTAATGCATCAGTTTAAACTGCCCTTTAAATATTGCAACTTTTGCGCTCCCGTTAAATCATTATTGTTGGAAACTGCAGCAAGATCGAAAGGGCAAGCCTCCTCAGTTTACCAAAAAATATAGGTACTGAGGATAAATGTAGGAAGTTTCACTTCAGCTGACCGAGCTGAGACTAAACTGTGACTTGAACCATGGTTTTTAACCACAAAATCGAGTTTACTACAGAAGGCATAAGCCGAGTGTCTATAGCGACAAGTATTTCTTCTAAGGTATCTAAAATGTCGTCCTTTTCCGTACAATAAGTTTCTTCGTTCTTTCTCGCAAATACTTATAATACAATCCAAAATATCCTTTATTTCAGTTCTAAATTCCAAGAATTTATTTTTTCGAGCCAATAAACCAACATTATTTAATTTCTCAATTTCCTCTTCTGTTTGTTTTGCAATTTTGTAATCGATTTGACGTTCTTTTTTTTTTTTTCAATAAAACCTCAATATCCATTTTAATATATAGCAAAAAAGAATAATTTAAAGAAAACAAATAAAAAAACGCAGCTGCTCGAGAATGACTGTCTAGTGGGAAAGATATGATTCCTTTGGCGCCGCGAAGAGGGAAAAGTGGGGGAGAAATTCTAAAAAGAATTACTACGGAATATACGAATAGGAAATTTAGTACACACAAGCGAGGTAAAACGAAACTCAAGTTTTTGTTACATATGATACAGGAATGACAATGGCAGAAACACACAAATAATTTACCACTTAAGACTAATCGCACAACAATCAATTAAACATTGAAATAGCCATATATATAAGAAGATTAAACTTTTGAATATACATGAATTTGAAACATTTCACTTCGAAAAAGTTTTTAAAACTTAGTACACACAAAAAGAATTAGAATTTTTCATCAATTGAATTATGACAATATCTTTTAGAAAAATATTGCCGAAAGAACAACAAGCCAGAGTTTTTGAATTAGAATGTTTCACAATATTTAACTCCGGCTACGGTACGACCAAAACGTTGGAATAAGAAATGGTTCGATATTTTTTACCTGACTTGTTGTTACTTAACTCGATTTGGAAACGCCATCTCTTGCTGCACCTAGAAGTAGGATTACTTATTTCTTAATAATTGAATTGGTCTGAAAAGAAATAGTGTCTTTAAAAAGCAATAAAGACGACCACAACCCGAACGAGTTTGAACTAGAAGTGTTGTTACGCTAATGAATATTACAACGGAAT